>CM049190.1:8420145-8432677 GCA_026770425.1 Boechera divaricarpa
CAAATCTAATGTTATTAAAACATAACAATTCTTTTTGAAAAAAATACTCATAGTAATTTTGAGAGACTTTCAATACTCTTTTAGTTGAAAAATAGAGATGAGAAAATTACACTGCCAAAGGTGTAATTTCGAGTGATTTCAAACAAAAAAACAAATATGTGGAGAAATACTCATCAGCGATCTTTATGTCTTTCGATTTTGATTTCTCCTCGATTATTCTGGAGTTCGGATTCAGATCGCCGAAGTTAAGTAATCTTCGAGTTTACTAATGCCGCTGAAATCACAGCCACAACTTCCGGTGTCTCGTCGCGACGTCATATGGTTTCGATGGAAGCTAATTATTACTTTCTCCGCCGCATTCAAGTCATTGAATCAAGACAACTTCACATTCAGGATACCAGAATGGTTGTAACAACTTCTTCTTCGTCTCTTTTCTTACTCCATTGAACTTCTTGAATTGAGCTAGGGATAGCTTCCTCCGACAATCCTAGACCCATTTAACCCTTGTGACCTTTTACCATTTGTGTTTGATGTGCTGATGGTTAAGGGTATTCCGCCTCATCTCCTATAGGTGTTAAGTTAACTTGAATATTACCATATTTTTCATTTTAAAAGTAACATTTTTAATAAGCAATTTAAAATTGTGACGGACCACAATATGGTTTTAAGTATAATGTATCAAGTATACATCTCCAAATGTTATCATTCACATGAATACACGGGTTTTCCGATGATCTTAAAAAGCCGACAAACAAGAATTCTCAAACAAAATCGACTAGTAACTATAAACTAATGGTTTGTGTTGGTGTTATCGTTACGTTACTATCCATATTTAAACCTATACTAGATGATCACCCGCTCCTTACACGGGATGTTAGTAATCATCTAACAAAAATGAAATGAGAACTCAATTGGATTTATTGGAATCCTAAATCTTGAATGAACAATTTTTCTTCTGAGTAATAATAAAGATGCAATGGCTGAAAACGCATCACATTCTTATCACCGGATCCCATCAAAACTCCGTAGTTAAGCGTGCCTGGACGAAAATAATACTAGGATGGATGACCTCCCGGGAAATCCTCGTGTTGTATCACATGTAATATCGTATGTTACAAAAACACTCATTAACAACATATATACATTTTCCATATAAGAGATTAAGAGGGTATGTTGACTCAGAAAATAAAAAACTAAGAGAGTATTGCACCATCGTAATCTGAATAAAGCCCACACCAAAGTCCAATGCAAAATCTTCTACCTTAGCCCACCCATCCTAATCGAGATGACCCGATTCGACCAGTCAAACATTTTACCTTACTGTTAAATCAGGATCTTCATTGCATTTTTCGCAATAATAATTTTGTTTGCCTTTTACAATAACATCCGAGTCAAAATCATCATGGAAAACATGTAATACATTTTTTGAGCATTTTTTTCCAACTCAAATAATACCATCTCATATCTAAATCAATTCTTATGATTGTGCCCATGGTAATACAATTCTCGACCTAGATTTAAAAAATTCGGACCCTTATTTAGAAAATAAAAACTCTTTCGTAGTTTAACAATAAAATTAAAAGAACATAATTTTTATTATTGTAATTAATAAAGTTATCTATGATGTTTCCAAAATCTCCTTGATCGTTTTCCTTTTTGTTCTTACAAAAAAATCTTCTCCATCACCAACTCCACTAATTGGTAACAATGAAAGTGAATTTGTGAGGCTATCTTTTGGTTGACAAAAAAAATAAAAACTAACCTTTTGGTCGATTAAAACCACTTCTAGAGATTCTCTAGCACCAGAGGTGTTTTGTTTCCAAAGACGAACAATCTTAACTTTTATCTTCCACAAATTTTTGTATGGCTTGACATCAGAAAAAGAAGACATTATATTGTCTAGAATGAATTTTATTTGAACAATAGTATTTTTTGGGTATGATTTGAATATGATGAAAATAGAAAAGGTTAGACTAATAATTATATAGATGTGACATATCAACGTTACGAAATTAAATACTTTCCGAAAATAGAAAATTTCAAAAAAATGTTGTACATTTATGTTAATATATAGGTAAAAGAAATCTTCCATTTTTACCTTTTTATAAGTTAATTATCATCGTAAAATTTGTATATATTTTGCAATTTTTGTTTATGAATTGTTTCCAAAATCGTAGGAAAGAATAAATATTAAAGAAATTTTATATTTTTACCTATTGATATGTTATTTATCATAGTAAAATTTTAATATATTTTATAATTTTCGTTTATGAATCATTTTCAAAATCGTGGGGTTAAATAAATATCACACAACTATTTAACTAATAAATATTTAAATCTCTTTGATTGTTGCAACTTATATGTAAAGTTTCTAATTTATACATGTTTTTTAATAAACTGTTATTATGTATATATTTTAAATGTTTCTAATTTCTATTTTGAATTTTGAAATTTATATTTCTAATTTATATTTTTAAATTAGTATAATTTAAAAGTTTTATATATTTTAAATAAATATTTAAATCTCTTTTTTAAATAAATATTTAAATCTTCTTGATTGTTGCAAATATTATTATATTTTTTATAAACTGTTATTATATATATATTTTAAAATTTTTCTATTTTTGTTTATGAATTAAATTTCTTTAAATAAATATTTAAATCTCCTTTATTGTTTTAAATGTTATTATATTCTTTATATTGTAAGTCTTCCTTATAAAATTAGTAATAATAATGTTTAGTTATACCATATATATATATATAAGTTACCTAAAAAAGATGTAACAAAATTTGGTAAAAAAAATTAAGTAATCAATTATGTCAAATAATGTATAATGACAGTACAATGTAATTTTTCTAGTAAACGAAACATTTATATATATTTTTTAAAGTTAATGAGACGTTGACACGTAAGCATAACATGGTTGTAATATTCCACATAAACACAAGGTTATTTTGCTAAAATGATTTTCAATTAATATATAGAGGATATTTTGTGTCTATCATCTTTTTCAATATTTATGGTGGATAAATAAAAATATTTGAATATTGAAGTTAATATGCATGAAAGATGCAAATCCCTGAGACCGAAATCTTTTGAAATAAGTTTCTGATTTTTTTCCAGTCAAAAAGGGTTACTAAATCAATAAATCTGCTTTAATTTTTGGATTCTCTTAACGAATATCACATGCAATTAACTTTGTTAACCATAAATGTCAAATAAAATACATTAAAGTCTCATAATTTCAAAATCATTCAAAAAAAAAAATTAAGAGTATCATTTCCACTTTTTATTGTTGCTTAAACCCAACAGCAAATCACGTTGATCAAACAAAAAAAAAACCCTGCAATTTCAAAAGTTTGTGAAGAACATTTTTTTATTCCTTTCACGTTTCTTTGTTTTTCTAATTGTTTTCTTTAAAATACCACAGGAAATAGCGGAATATTGGAATAACTTCAAGGGATATCTTTTTCCGACAGGTTGGAATGTTGTTCGTTCGATATCGTGGAAGAATAAGTCATTCTCTGGCAGAACATGTGTTGGATGAGGATGTTGGTGCAG
Source organism: Boechera divaricarpa (assembly GCA_026770425.1). Lineage (NCBI taxonomy): Eukaryota > Viridiplantae > Streptophyta > Magnoliopsida > Brassicales > Brassicaceae > Boechera > Boechera divaricarpa. Next base: position 8,423,708 of record CM049190.1, read on the forward strand.
CCGGTTTGGCCATATTGGAGTTTATAGAGTCTCAAATGTAAAACATTCTTAAAAAGAAACAAGAAATATATGAGAGAGTGGAGTCTTGGCTCATAGAGACTCCATAAAATATACAGTGTCAGTTGTTATTTGTCGTTGTGTACTCTTTGGAACTGCATTTGTATAGAATTAGTCTGATTCTTAAAATGTGTGAAACATTGTTAGCTTATCTTAAATGGTATTGTCTAATGAACACAATAACTTGATGGTATATTCTAATAATTTGATGAAAATTGTCTATCTTTCAATAATTGCAATGTTTTGTGTCTATCATATTTTTCAATATTTATGGTGGATAAATAAAAGTATTTGAATATTGAAGTTAATATGCATGAAAGATGCAAATAACCGAGACCGAAATCTTTTGAAATAGGTTCCTGATTTCTCTCCAATTAAAAACGGTTACTAAATCAATAAATCTGCTTTTATTTCTAGATTCTCTCCATCAAATGTTTAGTGTTAGTTGTTATTTGTCGTTGTGTACTTGTTGGAACTACATTTTTATAAAATTAGTATGATTCTAAAAATGTATGAAACATGGTTAGCTTATCTTTGATGGTATTGTTGAACGCAATAACTTGATGGTATCTTCCAATAATTTGATGAAAATAGTCTATCTATGATTGCAATGTTTTGTGTTTATCATATTGTTTTACATTTATGGTGGATTAATAAAAATATTTAAATATTGAAGCTAATATGCATGAAAGATGCAAATCACCGAGACCGAAATCTTTTGAAATAGTTTCCTGATTTCTCTCCACTCAGAATTGGTTACTAAATCAATAAATGTGCTTTAATTTCTGGATTCTCTCGATCAAATGTACAGTGTCAATTGTTATTTGTCGTTGTGTATTCGTTGGAAATGCATTTGTGTGAATTTAGTCCGATTCTTAAAATGTATGAAACATGGTTAATTTATTTTTAATGGTAATGTCCAATGAACACAATAACTTGATGGCATATTCTAATAATTTGATGAAAATTGTCTATCTTCCAATAATTGCAATATTTTGTGTCTATCATATTTTCAATATTTATGGTGGATAAATAAAAGTATTTGAATATTGAAGTTAATATACATGAAAGATGCAAATCACCGAGACCGAAATCTTTTGAAATAGGTTCCTGATTTCTCTCCAATCAAAAATAGTTACTAAATCGATAAATCTGCTTTAATTTCTGGATTCTCTCCATCAAATGGACAGTGTCAATTGTTATTTATCGTTGTGTACTCGTTAGAAATGCATTTGTATAGAATTAGTCTGATTCTTAAAATGTATGAAACATGGTTAGCTTATCTTTAATAGTATTGTCCAATGAACGCAATAATTTGATAGTATCTTTCAATAATTTGATGAAAAAAACCTATATTTGATTGCAATGTTTTGTGTATATCATATTTTTTATTAATATTTATGGTTGATAAATAAAAATATTTGAATATTGAAGTTAATATGCATCAAAGATGCAAATCACCGAGACTGAAATCTTTTGAAATAGGTTCTTGATTTCTCTCTAATCAAAAACGGTTACTAAATCAATTAATTTGTTTTAATTTCTGGATTCTTTCCATCAAATTGTACAATGTCAGTTGTTATTTGTCGTTGTGTACTCGTTGGAACTGCATTTATATAGAATTAGTCCGATTCTTAAAATATATGAAACATGGTTAGCTTACATTTAATGGTAATGTCCAATGAACGTAATAACTTGATGGTATCTTCCAATAATTTGATGAAAATAGTCTATCTTTGATTGCAATGTTCTGTGTCTATCATATTTTTTTAACATTTATGGTGGATAAATAAAAATATTTGAATATTGAAGTTAACTATATTATATTCCGTGCTACCGCACAAATTGAAGTTTTTTAAGATTCAATATTATAAATTTGTATTTATAGATTATAAATTAATATAATAAGTGTTAAATATATATATATATAATTTATCAACAAAAATATGTATTCATTTAAGTTTAATATTTTGAAATTAGTTATATCAAAATTAAGTATATTTTAGTTGATATTAAATAAATTTTTAAATTTGATAAATATTTTGTTATTAAGATATTATGTTGTTTTTACCCAATGAAAATAATAATAATACACTTAATGAATCAATTAATTTTGTTTTTTAAATAATTTATTCCAGTGATATTATTATTTTATTTTTAAAAACTTTAAGGTTAGATTATAAAAAGTAATTCCGTAATATTATAAAGAGGATAATTTCTTTTAAACAATTAAATATATAAACATTATATTATTTTATTTAAATAATTTGTTAAATTATAATGTTATTTAAGTAAACTTTTAGTTTAATATGTGTATATCAATTTTATTTCTTAATAAATTATGTTAATATAGTTTAGATGAAATAATTTTTAGTATGTAAATTAATAATTGTTTTTAATTTTTATTATTTTTGAAATTAGTTAATAATAGTTCAAATATTTACTTCTTTCTATATTACAATTTTAGTTTTAATTAATTTATTTATTTTATTTTTTTTGAAAAGAAGTTGAAAAATAGATTTTGTGAAAAAAAATTAAATATATCTATTTTCATTAAAATGATAATTGTTAAGACATTTTTATCCTTAAAAAAAAATTTGTTCTTAAAAACAATGATATTGTATGTAAATTTTAACAAATTAAATGTTATTTTTAAATGTGTATTCCCCAAATATTAGTAAGAGGATATGAATGAAAGATGCAAATGACGGAGACGACGGAAATCTTCTGAAATAGGTTCATGATTTCTCTCCAATCAAAAACGATTACTAAATCAATAAATCTGCTTTAATTTCTGGATTCTCTTAACAAATTTCACATGCAATTAATTTTGATTAACCATAACTGTCAAATAAAATATATTAAAGTCTCATAATTTCAAAATCATTCAAAAAAAAATTTAAGCTTATCATTCCGCTTTTTATTGTTGCTAAACCCAGCAAATCAGGTTGATCAAACAAACCACAAAAAACCCTGCAATTTCAAAAGTTTGTGAAGAACACAAATTCATTACTCTGTTCAGGTTTGGATCTTTCTTCAGAACATTTTGTGATTCCTTTAACGTTTATTTTTTCTAATAGTTTTCTTCAAATACGACAGGAATGGCGGCGAACGGTACCGGAAACGGAAACAGAAACGGTAACGGAAACGGAGATTTCTCATTGAAAGAGACATGTCCCAAAATCGGCAATGGTGGTGGTAACGGCGGTGAGAAGCTTACGTCGTCGTTCGATCTCGTGGAAGCGATGCATTTCCTCTACGCTAGAATCGTCCGTGCTCGAGCCTTACCGGTCAAAGACTCCTTCGTCGAAGTCAAAATCGGAAGCTACGAAGGAAGAACAAAACAGTGCTTAAACTCAAACCCTAACCCTGAATTTCATGAAGCCTTCGCCTTCACGAAAGCTCGTCTTCAAGGGAATATCTTAGAAGTGATCGTACGAAACAGAGATTGCAAAAACGATGAAGAGATCGTCGGGAAATGTAAGTTCGATGTTGCGGAGATTCCGACACGTGTCCCTCCTGATAGTCCATTGGCTCCTCAATGGTATAGATTGGAAGATAGGAACCGTGACAAGATTGGAGGAGAGATTATGTTATCTGTTTGGATTGGGACACAAGCTGATGAGGTTTTCTCGGAGGCTTGGCATTCGGATTCCGCAACTGTTACGGGAGAAAACGTGGTGAACACGCGATCTAAGGTTTATCTTTCACCGAGGCTTTGGTACTTGCGAGTTAACCTAATCGAAGCTCAGGATTTGGTCCCCTTGCATCAGAACCGGACCAATCCAGAGATTCTGATCAAAGGGTTTCTTGGAAACGTTGTTGTGAGGAGTCGGATTTCGCAGACGAAGAGTGTGAATCCTTTGTGGAATGAGGATATGATGTTTGTAGCGGTAGAGCCCTTTGAGGACAGTTTGATACTTAGCGTCGAAGATAAGGTAGGGCAGAGAGAAGAGTGTTTAGGAAGGTGTGAGATAAAGTTATCTCAGGTTGAGAGAAGGGTGTCTCCTGGTCTAGTGCCGGCATTGTGGTACAACGTGGAACACATTGGTGAGACTGGAGAAGCGAGGAGATTTGCTGGGAGGATTCACTTGCGGGTTTCTTTAGATGGAGGTTATCACGTTCTTGATGAATCGATTCAGTATAGCAGCGATTACAGAGCTTCTGCAAAGCTTCTATGGACTCCAGCTATTGGTGTGTTGGAGCTAGGCGTGTTAAACGCTACAGGTCTAATGCCGATGAAGTCACGAGACTGTCGAGGAACAACCGATGCGTATTGTGTAGCGAAATATGGAACAAAATGGGTGAGAACGAGGACGATTGTAGACACTTTTGATCCAAAATGGAATGAACAGTATACTTGGGAAGTCTATGATCCTTACACGGTGATAACAATTGGTGTTTTTGATAATCTGAATCTTTTTGGTGCGAGTAACGAAAATCGTTTGATCAAGGATTCGAGGATCGGGAAGATCAGGATACGACTATCGACCCTTGTAACCTCAAAGATCTACACCCATTCTTATCCTTTAATGGTTTTAAAACCAGATGGGGTTAAGAAAATGGGAGAGATTCAGCTTGCGGTTAGGTTCACCGCAACATCTATGATCGATATGCTTCAGAAATACACAGAGCCGTTGCTTCCGCAAATGCATTACATATCTCCATTGTCTATTTACCAATTAGACAGCCTTAGACACCAAGCGACTCACATTCTCTGCATCAAGCTCGGGCGCAATGAGCCAGCACTTGGAAGAGATGTTGTAGAGTATATGCTTGATGTGGGATCAAACATTTGGAGTCTAAGAAGAGGAAGAGCAAATTTCGAACGTCTTATCGCGTTTTTCGATGGCTGGATCGATGCTTGGAGATGGTTTGATGAGGTTTGCAAATGGAAAAGCCCCACGACGACGGTTTTGATCCATGTCGTTTTCTTGTTCGTTGTTTTTCTCCCTAAGTACTGCGTTGTCTCGTTGCTACTATACTGCTTCGTGTTTGGGTTATACAGGTTCAGTTTGAGACCGAGACATCCTCCACACATGGATATAAAGCTGTCTAAAGCTGATTCAGCTTTGCCCGATGAGCTAGACGAGGAGTTTGATGCGTTTCCAAGTGCGAAATCTGGTGATATACTGAAAAAAAGGTATGATAGGTTGCGTGGGATCGCAGGGAGGATGATGATTGTGTTGGGAGATTTGGCTACACAAGGAGAAAGAGTGAAAAGTTTGTTGAGTTGGAGAGATCCAAGAGCAACGTCTCTGTTCTTAGCCTTCTGTTTTGTTAGCTGTGGAGTGATTTGTTTCGTCTCCATGAAGTTACTGCTCACGTTACTTGGTTTCTACGTCATGAGACATCCTAGGGTAAGGGTTTTCAATATGCCTTCTATTCCTCAGAATTTTTTTAGGAGATTACCATCAAGAGCTGATAGCATCTTGTGAGTGTTGAATTACTGATCTATCGTTTGTTTTTAGTCCGAATCTGATACGGGTTATTATTTGTATCACTTTAAAATGAATCCAAGAACTATATTGTCAATTAAAGGATTATTTCTTTGCTCAGGGTTGCTTACGCTCTGCGTCATGAGAATTTCTAGGCTTAGCTAGGGAGCTGATAGCATTTGTGCGTATGGAAATAGACTTATTTTAATCCGAATTTGAACAGAAGGAAAATATTTTTTTGTCTAAATCAAAAATTAAATCTATATTGCCAAAAACATTCACTTAAACCAAAAGAAAGAACAAAACTTTTTTAAGCCCAAAGAGCTAAATTATACAAGAACTCGTGAGGCTCTCAGTAGCGTCTGGAAGAATGTGGACGAAACCCATGGCAAAAATGACGCCGGCAGCGAATGACCTAATGAGGAAGAAGAAATTTGTATCCGGATCGAGACTTGAAAATAGGTAAACAACAAATACCGAGACCTCCCGCAATCAAGATGGCAAAAATAGCTGTGATCTTGAACGTAAGAGCCTTTGCGCTAAGACTCCTCCACCGGAACCGCCACACTCGTTTTTTTCCTCCGCCGCGGAGACTAGTAGAGGCAGAACAATCAAGTAGAGAACCAAAGCTGAAATTAGAGTTTTCCGGAGTTTACCCATCTTTGTTTGGCCTATGGTGAAAGGTAGGGTTTTAAAGTTTCTTGGTCGAACTTGTGTTTGTAAGAAATATGTCAAGAAAAGTAGTATTTAAGTAGGAAACCTAGTTCAATGTGGACATGGAACTGTATTAGTATGGGTTTTTTTTTTGTTTTTTGGGTAAAAATTTTGTATTGAATTTGTGCATATAAAAAAGAAAAACAACGTGGAAGTCAAGTGCCACAATAGTGGTCATCTCTAAAAATTCATCATATTAAGTTGCATGTTTGGAGTTTGAATCATGCTTCCTACGATGTTAAAAGATTACTATGATATAACCCGCGCTATAGCGCGGATATAATTTTTTAAATTTAATTTTATTCAATTTTGATTATAGTATTGCAATGATTTTAATATTTAAATAATGATTTTGAGTTATGTTATTATTTGTCGTTCAACAAATTAAATGTTATTTCTATAAATGTATTATCCAAAAGATATTACGAATCTTTGGATATTCCTCGAAAGATTGATATCCTAAAAGATCACGATTTAATTATTTTTACGTGCTAATTAAATTTACAATTCTAATCTTAATAAAAAATTAGCAAATGGTCTTAATACTAATAGCATAAGAAAGTAAATATTAACATATGTTAAGGTTATTTTTAAATTGGTACTCTCCAATAATAGTAAGGGGATATTGCATATTGACAAAAAAAATAACCTCTCAAACAAAATAATTCCTCACCGAACCAAATTTAAACGAATAAATTCGAATCCCAATATCGAACACCCGGCAAACATATAGTAAATGCGGCAAACCAGCATACAGAGCTTGGGCATCAGGATTCGTTACTCGCCGGACTCGCTAGACTAGCATTGGACCTGCCCCGTAAAAGCGGGTACCCACCTTGTATCAAGCCAAGTATAATGTATTTTTAAAAAATACTTGCAAGTCCAAGTCCGAAATTTTTTCTCACTATTTGCCCCGTTACCTGCAGCAAAAATATCCGTTACCTGTAAATATACTCGTTACCCGCAGCAAAAATACTCGTTACCTGTAAAATATATTCGTTCCCTGCAAAATATACTCGTTACTCGCCACAAAAATACTCGTTACCCGTAAAATCACCCGTTATCCGCGGATCCAAAGTAACGGAGCAAATACCTCGCAAGTAATACATTTTGGGACGAGTACCCATTTTGGACGAGTCCAAGTCCAAGTTCGAATATCGTATTACACGCACGGTATGGGTCTAGTATCAAAGCTGACGAAAATAGCGGGTACCTGCCCCGTACCGAAGTCTTTGCATACTCATCCACTCAAACCAATTGTAACTGCGTCGTCGGTTGTATTATTATAAAAACAAAGCAAAAATATATTTGATTTCTATTTGGTTTGATTTTTTTTATGATCATGATGGCGTTTTTTTTTTTTCAATTTGTAAAATAATTTTAATAAGTCACCGTATTGACTAATTAAAAATTATTTGCTTGTCCTTTTCATGTCAACCTCTTATAATTCTTTCTGAAGAGTGAATTGGACCTTGACTCAATCAATCCTCCTTTTTCTGCCAATAATTTGGGTCAATTTGTTCAAAAAGCTACTAATATCAAAATTAATCCTGCCATTTAGGAGTAATTTTTTGATTAATATATATTCCATTTAATACGAAAATTATTTTGTTAATAATTTTCCTAAAAAGAAGAAGTCTTTTTTTGATAAAAAAAATGAAAAAGTCTTTTGTTGTCCAACAAATTCGAAGCTTTACTCCCCTAAATTCTCAAGGTGAGCTTTTTATTTGTAGGGCCAGGAACACAAAACAATCACAACGACAAGATTAGGCTCTAACTTCTCATATATTATTTGATATCTATATAAGAACGAAAAAGCTTCTTCTTTTAGTTAAGCTGTGTTGTTAGATTCACTTGGCTCTCTGTTTATCTTAGTTAACTGCTCGATTTCATTTTGATCAAACGTGAGAAAGTTACAAAACACTAATCCTTCAACCATAAATGACAAAAGGTGTTTCTAGTTTCTCTGCATCGAGAGTGTTTCTCCAGCCACTTCTGATCGTCGACACAACGTCTTCTCCTTCGCCGGAGATTGTGCGAAAAAGGTTATATTTTGATACATGAAATAATACATTAGGGATGAAAAGCTTTTTGCTAACCACATACATTCATATATACTTTTTAGTACAATTTTTTTTTTTTCTGATTTTTTTTTAAGTGGTGAATTTGGAATTTGGCAGACTTGAAACGCTTAAACTTATGAAACTAGATTTCTTGCATCATATATGAAAACATTATCAAGTTAGTAGTTAATATATATACGCCATACGTGTTCTTTATAAATAAAACCTAATCAAATATAATTTTCGTACAGATACCTAAAATGCCCGCTATGGATCCGAGAAATAATGGCTACGTTGCTCCGCTAAATGTACGTAAACAAACCTTTACGACTTTAACGAATATAAATGATAGAGAGAATATATGAATAATATAAGAATTATTCTACATTTTGAATATGTAATCACTCTCCGATCCTTGTATAGCTCATATAGTTGTAACTATTTGGGCTATTTATGCCAGATTAATGGATCGATCCCAGCAAGGGGATTCACTCAAGTTAGCAATAAATAATTAATAGTTTTTGAAAATTTAATTTAAATGAGACATTATTGCAAGGAGCGGGAGAGAGCAACAAATTTGGAAGTTGGTGAGGTGGTAGAGGTTCAAGATGATCAAAGTGTTGTGTCTCTTACATCCAACAATTCCGACCTTCAGAAAAAGATGATGAAGAAAGAGGAGAAGAAGAAAAGTGGCTGGA